>OY756986.1:0-17500 GCA_963580505.1 Ennomos erosarius
AACCTAACCTAACCTAACCTAACCTAACCTAACCTAACCTAACCTAACCTAACCTAACCTAACCTAACCTAACCTAACCTAACCTAACCTAACCTAACCTAACCTAACCTAACCTAACCTAACCTAACCTAACCTAACCTAACCTAACCTAACCTAACCTAACCTAACCTAACCTAACCTAACCTAACCTAACCTAACCTAACCTAACCTAACCTAACCTAACCTAACCTAACCTAACCTAACCTAACCTAACCTAACCTAACCTAACCTAACCTAACCTAACCTAACCTAACCTAACCTAACCTAACCTAACCTAACCTAACCTAACCTAACCTAACCTAACCTAACCTAACCTAACCTAACCTAACCTAACCTAACCTAACCTAACCTAACCTAACCTAACCTAACCTAACCTAACCTAACCTAACCTAACCTAACCTAACCTAACCTAACCTAACCTAACCTAACCTAACCTAACCTAACCTAACCTAACCTAACCTAACCTAACCTAACCTAACCTAACCTAACCTAACCTAACCTAACCTAACCTAACCTAACCTAACCTAACCTAACCTAACCTAACCTAACCTAACCTAACCTAACCTAACCTAACCTAACCTAACCTAACCTAACCTAACCTAACCTAACCTAACCTAACCTAACCTAACCTAACCTAACCTAACCTAACCTAACCTAACCTAACCTAACCTAACCTAACCTAACCTAACCTAACCTAACCTAACCTAACCTAACCTAACCTAACCTAACCTAACCTAACCTAACCTAACCTAACCTAACCTAACCTAACCTAACCTAACCTAACCTAACCTAACCTAACCTAACCTAACCTAACCTAACCTAACCTAACCTAACCTAACCTAACCTAACCTAACCTAACCTAACCTAACCTAACCTAACCTAACCTAACCTAACCTAACCTAACCTAACCTAACCTAACCTAACCTAACCTAACCTAACCTAACCTAACCTAACCTAACCTAACCTAACCTAACCTAACCTAACCTAACCTAACCTAACCTAACCTAACCTAACCTAACCTAACCTAACCTAACCTAACCTAACCTAACCTAACCTAACCTAACCTAACCTAACCTAACCTAACCTAACCTAACCTAACCTAACCTAACCTAACCTAACCTAACCTAACCTAACCTAACCTAACCTAACCTAACCTAACCTAACCTAACCTAACCTAACCTAACCTAACCTAACCTAACCTAACCTAACCTAACCTAACCTAACCTAACCTAACCTAACCTAACCTAACCTAACCTAACCTAACCTAACCTAACCTAACCTAACCTAACCTAACCTAACCTAACCTAACCTAACCTAACCTAACCTAACCTAACCTAACCTAACCTAACCTAACCTAACCTAACCTAACCTAACCTAACCTAACCTAACCTAACCTAACCTAACCTAACCTAACCTAACCTAACCTAACCTAACCTAACCTAACCTAACCTAACCTAACCTAACCTAACCTAACCTAACCTAACCTAACCTAACCTAACCTAACCTAACCTAACCTAACCTAACCTAACCTAACCTAACCTAACCTAACCTAACCTAACCTAACCTAACCTAACCTAACCTAACCTAACCTAACCTAACCTAACCTAACCTAACCTAACCTAACCTAACCTAACCTAACCTAACCTAACCTAACCTAACCTAACCTAACCTAACCTAACCTAACCTAACCTAACCTAACCTAACCTAACCTAACCTAACCTAACCTAACCTAACCTAACCTAACCTAACCTAACCTAACCTAACCTAACCTAACCTAACCTAACCTAACCTAACCTAACCTAACCTAACCTAACCTAACCTAACCTAACCTAACCTAACCTAACCTAACCTAACCTAACCTAACCTAACCTAACCTAACCTAACCTAACCTAACCTAACCTAACCTAACCTAACCTAACCTAACCTAACCTAACCTAACCTAACCTAACCTAACCTAACCTAACCTAACCTAACCTAACCTAACCTAACCTAACCTAACCTAACCTAACCTAACCTAACCTAACCTAACCTAACCTAACCTAACCTAACCTAACCTAACCTAACCTAACCTAACCTAACCTAACCTAACCTAACCTAACCTAACCTAACCTAACCTAACCTAACCTAACCTAACCTAACCTAACCTAACCTAACCTAACCTAACCTAACCTAACCTAACCTAACCTAACCTAACCTAACCTAACCTAACCTAACCTAACCTAACCTAACCTAACCTAACCTAACCTAACCTAACCTAACCTAACCTAACCTAACCTAACCTAACCTAACCTAACCTAACCTAACCTAACCTAACCTAACCTAACCTAACCTAACCTAACCTAACCTAACCTAACCTAACTCTAACCTAACCTAACCTAACCTAACCTAACCTAACCTAACCTAACCTAACCTAACCTAACCTAACCTAACCTAACCTAACCTAACCTAACCTAACCTAACCTAACCTAACCTAACCTAACCTAACCTAACCTAACCTAACCTAACCTAACCTAACCTAACCTAACCTAACCTAACCTAACCTAACCTAACCTAACCTAACCTAACCTAACCTAACCTAACCTAACCTAACCTAACCTAACCTAACCTAACCTAACCTAACCTAACCTAACCTAACCTAACCTAACCTAACCTAACCTAACCTAACCTAACCTAACCTAACCTAACCTAACCTAACCTAACCTAACCTAACCTAACCTAACCTAACCTAACCTAACCTAACCTAACCTAACCTAACCTAACCTAACCTAACCTAACCTAACCTAACCTAACCTAACCTAACCTAACCTAACCTAACCTAACCTAACCTAACCTAACCTAACCTAACCTAACCTAACCTAACCTAACCTAACCTAACCTAACCTAACCTAACCTAACCTAACCTAACCTAACCTAACCTAACCTAACCTAACCTAACCTAACCTAACCTAACCTAACCTAACCTAACCTAACCTAACCTAACCTAACCTAACCTAACCTAACCTAACCTAACCTAACCTAACCTAACCTAACCTAACCTAACCTAACCTAACCTAACCTAACCTAACCTAACCTAACCTAACCTAACCTAACCTAACCTAACCTAACCTAACCTAACCTAACCTAACCTAACCTAACCTAACCTAACCTAACCTAACCTAACCTAACCTAACCTAACCTAACCTAACCTAACCTAACCTAACCTAACCTAACCTAACCTAACCTAACCTAACCTAACCTAACCTAACCTAACCTAACCTAACCTAACCTAACCTAACCTAACCTAACCTAACCTAACCTAACCTAACCTAACCTAACCTAACCTAACCTAACCTAACCTAACCTAACCTAACCTAACCTAACCTAACCTAACCTAACCTAACCTAACCTAACCTAACCTAACCTAACCTAACCTAACCTAACCTAACCTAACCTAACCTAACCTAACCTAACCTAACCTAACCTAACCTAACCTAACCTAACCTAACCTAACCTAACCTAACCTAACCTAACCTAACCTAACCTAACCTAACCTAACCTAACCTAACCTAACCTAACCTAACCTAACCTAACCTAACCTAACCTAACCTAACCTAACCTAACCTAACCTAACCTAACCTAACCTAACCTAACCTAACCTAACCTAACCTAACCTAACCTAACCTAACCTAACCTAACCTAACCTAACCTAACCTAACCTAACCTAACCTAACCTAACCTAACCTAACCTAACCTAACCTAACCTAACCTAACCTAACCTAACCTAACCTAACCTAACCTAACCTAACCTAACCTAACCTAACCTAACCTAACCTAACCTAACCTAACCTAACCTAACCTAACCTAACCTAACCTAACCTAACCTAACCTAACCTAACCTAACCTAACCTAACCTAACCTAACCTAACCTAACCTAACCTAACCTAACCTAACCTAACCTAACCTAACCTAACCTAACCTAACCTAACCTAACCTAACCTAACCTAACCTAACCTAACCTAACCTAACCTAACCTAACCTAACCTAACCTAACCTAACCTAACCTAACCTAACCTAACCTAACCTAACCTAACCTAACCTAACCTAACCTAACCTAACCTAACCTAACCTAACCTAACCTAACCTAACCTAACCTAACCTAACCTAACCTAACCTAACCTAACCTAACCTAACCTAACCTAACCTAACCTAACCTAACCTAACCTAACCTAACCTAACCTAACCTAACCTAACCTAACCTAACCTAACCTAACCTAACCTAACCTAACCTAACCTAACCTAACCTAACCTAACCTAACCTAACCTAACCTAACCTAACCTAACCTAACCTAACCTAACCTAACCTAACCTAACCTAACCTAACCTAACCTAACCTAACCTAACCTAACCTAACCTAACCTAACCTAACCTAACCTAACCTAACCTAACCTAACCTAACCTAACCTAACCTAACCTAACCTAACCTAACCTAACCTAACCTAACCTAACCTAACCTAACCTAACCTAACCTAACCTAACCTAACCTAACCTAACCTAACCTAACCTAACCTAACCTAACCTAACCTAACCTAACCTAACCTAACCTAACCTAACCTAACCTAACCTAACCTAACCTAACCTAACCTAACCTAACCTAACCTAACCTAACCTAACCTAACCTAACCTAACCTAACCTAACCTAACCTAACCTAACCTAACCTAACCTAACCTAACCTAACCTAACCTAACCTAACCTAACCTAACCTAACCTAACCTAACCTAACCTAACCTAACCTAACCTAACCTAACCTAACCTAACCTAACCTAACCTAACCTAACCTAACCTAACCTAACCTAACCTAACCTAACCTAACCTAACCTAACCTAACCTAACCTAACCTAACCTAACCTAACCTAACCTAACCTAACCTAACCTAACCTAACCTAACCTAACCTAACCTAACCTAACCTAACCTAACCTAACCTAACCTAACCTAACCTAACCTAACCTAACCTAACCTAACCTAACCTAACCTAACCTAACCTAACCTAACCTAACCTAACCTAACCTAACCTAACCTAACCTAACCTAACCTAACCTAACCTAACCTAACCTAACCTAACCTAACCTAACCTAACCTAACCTAACCTAACCTAACCTAACCTAACCTAACCTAACCTAACCTAACCTAACCTAACCTAACCTAACCTAACCTAACCTAACCTAACCTAACCTAACCTAACCTAACCTAACCTAACCTAACCTAACCTAACCTAACCTAACCTAACCTAACCTAACCTAACCTAACCTAACCTAACCTAACCTAACCTAACCTAACCTAACCTAACCTAACCTAACCTAACCTAACCTAACCTAACCTAACCTAACCTAACCTAACCTAACCTAACCTAACCTAACCTAACCTAACCTAACCTAACCTAACCTAACCTAACCTAACCTAACCTAACCTAACCTAACCTAACCTAACCTAACCTAACCTAACCTAACCTAACCTAACCTAACCTAACCTAACCTAACCTAACCTAACCTAACCTAACCTAACCTAACCTAACCTAACCTAACCTAACCTAACCTAACCTAACCTAACCTAACCTAACCTAACCTAACCTAACCTAACCTAACCTAACCTAACCTAACCTAACCTAACCTAACCTAACCTAACCTAACCTAACCTAACCTAACCTAACCTAACCTAACCTAACCTAACCTAACCTAACCTAACCTAACCTAACCTAACCTAACCTAACCTAACCTAACCTAACCTAACCTAACCTAACCTAACCTAACCTAACCTAACCTAACCTAACCTAACCTAACCTAACCTAACCTAACCTAACCTAACCTAACCTAACCTAACCTAACCTAACCTAACCTAACCTAACCTAACCTAACCTAACCTAACCTAACCTAACCTAACCTAACCTAACCTAACCTAACCTAACCTAACCTAACCTAACCTAACCTAACCTAACCTAACCTAACCTAACCTAACCTAACCTAACCTAACCTAACCTAACCTAACCTAACCTAACCTAACCTAACCTAACCTAACCTAACCTA
Source organism: Ennomos erosarius (assembly GCA_963580505.1). Lineage (NCBI taxonomy): Eukaryota > Metazoa > Arthropoda > Insecta > Lepidoptera > Geometridae > Ennomos > Ennomos erosarius. The sequence goes on from OY756986.1 coordinate 6,098, forward strand.
ACCTAACCTAACCTAACCTAACCTAACCTAACCTAACCTAACCTAACCTAACCTAACCTAACCTAACCTAACCTAACCTAACCTAACCTAACCTAACCTAACCTAACCTAACCTAACCTAACCTAACCTAACCTAACCTAACCTAACCTAACCTAACCTAACCTAACCTAACCTAACCTAACCTAACCTAACCTAACCTAACCTAACCTAACCTAACCTAACCTAACCTAACCTAACCTAACCTAACCTAACCTAACCTAACCTAACCTAACCTAACCTAACCTAACCTAACCTAACCTAACCTAACCTAACCTAACCTAACCTAACCTAACCTAACCTAACCTAACCTAACCTAACCTAACCTAACCTAACCTAACCTAACCTAACCTAACCTAACCTAACCTAACCTAACCTAACCTAACCTAACCTAACCTAACCTAACCTAACCTAACCTAACCTAACCTAACCTAACCTAACCTAACCTAACCTAACCTAACCTAACCTAACCTAACCTAACCTAACCTAACCTAACCTAACCTAACCTAACCTAACCTAACCTAACCTAACCTAACCTAACCTAACCTAACCTAACCTAACCTAACCTAACCTAACCTAACCTAACCTAACCTAACCTAACCTAACCTAACCTAACCTAACCTAACCTAACCTAACCTAACCTAACCTAACCTAACCTAACCTAACCTAACCTAACCTAACCTAACCTAACCTAACCTAACCTAACCTAACCTAACCTAACCTAACCTAACCTAACCTAACCTAACCTAACCTAACCTAACCTAACCTAACCTAACCTAACCTAACCTAACCTAACCTAACCTAACCTAACCTAACCTAACCTAACCTAACCTAACCTAACCTAACCTAACCTAACCTAACCTAACCTAACCTAACCTAACCTAACCTAACCTAACCTAACCTAACCTAACCTAACCTAACCTAACCTAACCTAACCTAACCTAACCTAACCTAACCTAACCTAACCTAACCTAACCTAACCTAACCTAACCTAACCTAACCTAACCTAACCTAACCTAACCTAACCTAACCTAACCTAACCTAACCTAACCTAACCTAACCTAACCTAACCTAACCTAACCTAACCTAACCTAACCTAACCTAACCTAACCTAACCTAACCTAACCTAACCTAACCTAACCTAACCTAACCTAACCTAACCTAACCTAACCTAACCTAACCTAACCTAACCTAACCTAACCTAACCTAACCTAACCTAACCTAACCTAACCTAACCTAACCTAACCTAACCTAACCTAACCTAACCTAACCTAACCTAACCTAACCTAACCTAACCTAACCTAACCTAACCTAACCTAACCTAACCTAACCTAACCTAACCTAACCTAACCTAACCTAACCTAACCTAACCTAACCTAACCTAACCTAACCTAACCTAACCTAACCTAACCTAACCTAACCTAACCTAACCTAACCTAACCTAACCTAACCTAACCTAACCTAACCTAACCTAACCTAACCTAACCTAACCTAACCTAACCTAACCTAACCTAACCTAACCTAACCTAACCTAACCTAACCTAACCTAACCTAACCTAACCTAACCTAACCTAACCTAACCTAACCTAACCTAACCTAACCTAACCTAACCTAACCTAACCTAACCTAACCTAACCTAACCTAACCTAACCTAACCTAACCTAACCTAACCTAACCTAACCTAACCTAACCTAACCTAACCTAACCTAACCTAACCTAACCTAACCTAACCTAACCTAACCTAACCTAACCTAACCTAACCTAACCTAACCTAACCTAACCTAACCTAACCTAACCTAACCTAACCTAACCTAACCTAACCTAACCTAACCTAACCTAACCTAACCTAACCTAACCTAACCTAACCTAACCTAACCTAACCTAACCTAACCTAACCTAACCTAACCTAACCTAACCTAACCTAACCTAACCTAACCTAACCTAACCTAACCTAACCTAACCTAACCTAACCTAACCTAACCTAACCTAACCTAACCTAACCTAACCTAACCTAACCTAACCTAACCTAACCTAACCTAACCTAACCTAACCTAACCTAACCTAACCTAACCTAACCTAACCTAACCTAACCTAACCTAACCTAACCTAACCTAACCTAACCTAACCTAACCTAACCTAACCTAACCTAACCTAACCTAACCTAACCTAACCTAACCTAACCTAACCTAACCTAACCTAACCTAACCTAACCTAACCTAACCTAACCTAACCTAACCTAACCTAACCTAACCTAACCTAACCTAACCTAACCTAACCTAACCTAACCTAACCTAACCTAACCTAACCAGTCTGCGTCCTCCCGCGTCCGAGTAAGCAGTAAAATTGTATAGCTCCGTACAAAAAAATTCGAAATAAATAGTAAACGTGGTCGTACCGGAGTGAGAGTGGTATCAAATTGTGCGCAGTGATTTGGATCGCAGTGTGGAAGTGGTTCGAGGTCGGGGTCTAAAAAACCCTGAAAACGGCAGCTGGAAAACCGATTTTAGGTTAGTTTCTTTTTGGAGAAATAACTTTAATCGCGTGCGGCTCCGTTTTTAGATCGGTACCCCACCAATATTCTTTTGCCACTTTTTGTGCCCCATTTGTGCGCTTATTCTTGGGTACTTGTCAGATTTTTCTGACCGCGCCCTCGTGAGATATTACCAAAAGTCCGAAAACCACGTGGCCACGAGGTCCGTGATTTCGGGCTTTTCGGGGGAATCTCCGAACACCATCTGTTGCGCCTCTATTAAGAGTGTACAAACCCGCTTTGAACGGATTTTTACCTCCTCCAGGTGAGCGACCACGTGACTTATAAGGTAGAAACTAAAAAAGTTAATAACTCTGCTGTTTGTGGTGGCGCGTGGGATTTTGAGGTGCGAGTAGCACTAAGACGTGTAGACGCATCTTTTGGCCTAATTTTGATAATTTTCATTTAAGCGGCCCTGAAAATACAGCCAATTTAGTGAAAAATCCCCCCACCACCAATAGTGTCGTCCGGCGCGGACTTTTATTGGTTTTAATTTTATATATACATAAAACACCATATTTAGCTTTGGTTCCCGCTATCAGCCGATTTTTAGCTGCGACAAGCTGCCAGCTGCAAAGGTTAAAAAATTTAATTTTCAAAACCCCATATTTTAGTTGTCCAGGCCGGCGCGCGGGTTTTGACAGGTGGATCGGAAGCGCCGTGCACGTCCGTAAGTTGCCCAAAAATTTCAAATTTTTCGGTTAAGTACTTTGGGGAAAATCGCTAATTAAGTGATTTTCCTCCCCCCCCTTATTTCTGGGGAAATCGTGGACGTGCGGCATTTCTTGATACCCCAGAGGAAGCGGCTCATTGAGACGCACCTGTCGGCGCTTGCTGGAAGGTAATAGCTGCAGTGGTTCAGCAGAAATCGGGTTTTCAGTATTCTTCAGGATAACTCCTGAAGGAAGCATCGGACTGCTGAAAAATCTGCACCGGGACGTGGGTCTCTTCTTGCCGAACACAGGGAACCCAAGAACGGCCATCCTAGACCAACGGAGAACGGAGTTATTGAGGTTAGCCCAAACGACGGCCATCTTGGCCGCCATCTTGGATCTTTTGTTTTGCCCATAACTCCGGAACGGGTTGGCTGATCGCGTCGGGATTTTCGGTGCTGGGAGCTGCGGTTCGGTGTCGGTAACGAGAGCATACCCCTGGGCTGAAATTCGGAACTGAAAATTTCAGTAGCTGAAAGCAGTGTAGGTTGGTAGAGGGCGTTGAGGTGAGCCCTGTCCTTTTTTCGGTGTGTCTCTCCGACGTCTGGGGCCGAAGATACAGGCCTTCAAACTTTTGGCAGCCATTTTGTTCCGCCATCTTGCTTTTAGTAAAAGGGTGTTATCTCCGGAACCAGACGTCGTAGAGGATTGGGGTTTTTTGTGTCGACTTCAGCGGGGGGTTTTCCGTCTTTTCCGTGTGATTCGGGGGATATCCGAGGGGTGTAAAAATCTGGACCGGATTTCCCCGGATTCGGATACGTGTTAAGGCGGAAACCGTGACACGCTTTTTCCCGCGTTTCTGCGGTCTTTGGTTCCGGAGTTATCGTCGAAACAAAAAAGAGCGGCCATTTTGTTTCGCCATTTTGTTTTTCTTAAAACCGGCATAACTTCGGAACCGGGGCTCGTAGCGACGTGGGATTTTCGAGGCTGACCTTGCGGGGGAATTCCCTACCGACGTGAGGTGGATCGGTGGCGATTCTGCATGGTGATAGTTTTGGGCGCGATTTCGACGGATTCGGGCGCGCATTGACTGGCCAAAGTCAGCCGTCTTTGTCCCGTGGCTCTGCGACTTTTGGTTTCGGAGATATCGGCCAAACAACATTTCGGCCGCCATTTTGTCAGCCATCTTGGATATACAAGATCGGCGATAGCTCCGCAACCAGTGGTCGTATAGGACTCGGAGTTTCGCTGGGAGCGTTCCCTCGGTGCGGTGCGTCGTGAGAACCCCTTTTTTTTTTTTTTTTTTTTTTTTTTTTTTTTTTTTTTTTTTTTTTTTTTTTATTAGGTTTTCGCGATGTCTTCCAGTTCGCAGTCGACTCAGTCTACAAGGGGGACGGGAAGGGGCCGATCGAAGAAGCCAGTGGTTTTCTACTCGCCCATCCGCAGTACGTCTTCGGCGCCACAGTCGCGGAAGCGAAAGGTTCCGCTGAACCCTGCTCAGGCGTCTCCATGGGCGCGCACACCCCTCCGAAAGACCCCTAGGGTGGCGGTCGCTCCTGAGACTGCTGCGCCCATTGACACAGCCGCACCACCATCCTCCGTCGGCACCACTCAGGACCTCACCGCTGCCCCCACTGATCAGGCAGTGGAGGGGCCTGCACCGCCTGTACCTATTGATGTACAGGTCGTGCAGGCTCTCTCTGGTGCTGCCTCGGTCGATTTGGGGGAGAGCGTAACCTCGCCTCCGCTGCTCTCTGAGGACATTTGGTTGTTGGAGGAGGGTAGCGGAGGCTCAATGGCGGGGTCTGCTGGAACCAGTTCCACTGCTTCGCGCCCGGAGCTCGGATCTTTAAAGTCAAGGAGACATAAGCCTGAGCCACTGCGCATCAGAGCGCTGGTCCAAAGTGCGGCCGCCGAGTTGCGCGAGGACCCCTTCCCCGCTCCTGAAGCATCTCCTTCCCGGAATTCAGACTTCCGTACGATACAGGAAGGAACGGCAAGCTTGACATCTGAGGGACCGCCGCTCACACAGGAGGAGCTGGACGAGGAGTTGGACCAACTTGGAATACCCAGGCCTATGTCGGGCCTGGAGGACGATTGGTCCGACCTCGAGAGCGTTGTCAGCAGGCGGTCGATGCTGCCTTCTACCCTGAAGTGGGCGGGGGTCCCGATGGATCAGGCTTCGGGCCGCGCCAATGACCTTTTTCTGACTGCAAAAGAGGCTATAGAAACGTCTGGGAACATGAAGAGGGAGAATAGGGCTACAGCTGTGGATTGCCTCCAGTCCATGTATGAGCTCGCTCTCTCACTGGCGGAGTCACGGGCGAGGCACCGAATGTCACTCGAAAAAGAGAGGGCCCGAGCGGCAAAGGAGTTGGTGCGCGTAGAGAGAGCCCACACGCGGCAGCTGTCTGAAATTCGTGGCTCAGTCTTGGAAAGGATTGTCCAGGTTCAGTCCACGTTGGAAGATACCCACAAGGCCAGTGAGGCCATTAGAGGCTGGCTCAGTTTTGAGCTGGATGACCCTATCAAGGTAATCAATGGACTGGACGCCCAGTTCGCTGCTCTGCAAGCCCTCACAGCGTCTAAGGAAGACTCTCAGGGTGATGGTGGTGCGGCGATCCGTAAGGAGTTTGACAAACTCGGTGGGTGGATGGGAGTGATGAGGTCGGAGATGAACAATATACTGGACTCTCTGAACCTGGTGATCCATCAAAACCAGTCCATTTCTCTGCCACTTCCACCACCAGCTGCACGATCGCCGCCAGCCATTGCATTGCCGACTGATCAGGCTGAGACGCAGACTGCCCAATTTGACTCGATTTTGGCAGAGTTAAAAGCTGTGAGAGGCGATCTCGCAGAACTAAGAAACAGGGAGCCCACACTGCAACCCATGACTGCGGTGGAAGATGGGATTGCTTCCTTGCAGGGCACGGCACTTCTGGCTGCTGCAGCGCAGGCCCAAACATCTGACAGCATTCAGTCTCTGCGGGGCGAGGTCAGGGAGGCATTCGAGTCTGTTGTGGAAACCGTCGGACCGATACGAACTACAGTGGAAACTCTAAAGATGGACCTGAGAGAGCACTCCAACGGTAGTCCGCGCAAAGGTGCTGAAGTAATCCGAACGGAGGATACTAGTGCTAAACGGCCATCGTATGTGGACACACTAACGGTCCCTCGTCGGGCAGTTGTCATTGAGTCCGTTGACCCCCGTAAAAGCAGTGACGATATAATCACGGCCATTAAGAAAGGCGTAGATGTGGTGGAGCTGGGAATTGGAGTGAGTGGGGTCCGCAAGGGTAAAAATAGTAAGGTGGTGGTCACTGTGGATTCTGATGCAGATAAGACTAAAATGAGTACCGCGATCAGAAATCTCAGTCACGAATACACGGTGACCGAGCCAGTGCCTAAGTTGCCGCAGCTCAAGCTGGTAGGAGTGTCGAATGATATGTCCAACGAACAGCTTACGGCGGCGATTAAGAGGCAGAATGCCACCACGCTGTCCGCGGCCACCAAAGGCACCATAAGGGTACTGAGGCGGGCGAAGCATAGGACTGAGTGCCTCTCAAATGTCATCTTGGAGGTCAGCCCGGATGTCTGGCACATCTTCAGAGACCAGAGGGTGAAGATCGGCTATCAGGTCATCCGAGCTGTAGACCAATCTCCGATCAAGCAGTGCTACAGGTGCCTGGGATTCGGCCATGAGGCCAGGAATTGTGATGGTCAGCAGCATTGCGGGTATTGTGCTGGGAAGCATGATACCAGGGAGTGCACCCGTACTATGGAGCCAAGGTGTGCTAATTGTGGGACTGCCGCTACGGGGACACACCCTGCGTATAGCAGTCAATGCCCCGAATGGCAAAGATTCGACCGGCTGGCCCGTACGGTCATAAGTTATTGCTGAGGATGTGACGGGCAGCAACAACAGGCCAGCGGAATCCGCCACCGCACAGTCATCCACAGCTGACCTTAGGATACTGCAGCTTAATCTGGGTAGAGGACTGACTGCTAGTCAGGAGTGTCTTGGGGAGGCACTAGCCCAGAACTACTCCCTTATTCTTTTGCAGGAACCTTACGTTGGCAGCCGTGGCTTCACCAAAATGGGCTCGCATAAAGTAATACAGTCTTACAAGGGTGATAAACCCGTGAAATCCGCCATCGTCATCGTCAACGATCAATTAGTACTGGCAGAATATCCTAATTTATGTAGTGAGAACGTGGTATGTGTAGTTGTAACATTAGGTAGGCACAGGTTGGGTATAGTCTCGGTGTATCTGGAGGGAACGGAAGAGATCGAGCCATATCTGCATGAAATTCAACGAGCGGTGCAAGGTCTGAACACTCAGCACGTTATCCTGGCGGGTGATGTCAACTCGAAGAGTGGATGGTGGGGTGAGCGCGAGGAGGACCGCCGGGGGACTGCGTATGCGGAGCTCCTGGCACAGCTTGGCATGTCGGTATTAAATACAGGGAGAATGCCCACTTTCAGCTCGTTCCGTAATGGTAGAGCGTATGAAAGCATCGTTGACGTGACGGCGTGCACTAATGCCCTACTCCCAAAAGTTTTCAACTGGAGAGTAAATCCGAGCTTGGTAACTACATCGGATCACCAACCGATCACGTTTGAGGTGAGTCTTACACCGTACCGGGAGGGAGTTCCAAGGCGTACCACAAGATGTTACAACACTGCGCGCGCAGACTGGGAGGTCTTCGACGAGACATTAGCAAGAGAACTGGACGCAACGCACGTGGGGACATCCAGATTGGACGCTATCATAGGTCCTCGAGAACTTAATCAGCTAGTCGAAGATTTTACAGCCTGCGTGACGCGGGCCTGTGCGGAGAGTATGCCGGCGGTGTCGGAAAATAAGAACAAACAGTTGAAGTGGTGGACTAAAGAGTTGAGGGAGCAGAAGGCAGAGGTGATCCGATGCCGGAACAAGATTCGAGGTGCAAGTAGCAGAAGGAGACCATATGTGGTGGAGGAGTACCTCAAGGTACTAGAAGACTACAAGGATGCTATAGTGAGAACCAGGGTGGACAGCTGGAAAACGTATACCACTGGACAGCAGAAGGGGACAATGTGGCAACAAGTGTACCGCGCATTAACAATTGCTACCCGTCAGAGTGACACGTTACTTAGGAACCGGGATGGGGAGATACTGGACCCACTGCAGTCTGCGATGCTACTGGCGGAGACTTTCTATCCGGAGGACAATCCCCTGACAGATACCAACGAGCAGGCGGCCTTAAGGATAGAAGTGGACGAACACGTGGCATCCCTGAAGTACAGCATGGGTGTAGCAGCGGAACCCTTCCATGTGTTTGAAGCTTATGAGCTGCACAATGTGGTCCGTAGTGTGGGTGTGTCCAAGGCACCAGGAGAGGATGGATTTACAGCGGATATCTGTGCAAGAGCAATTTGCAGTACTGGGGATTTGTACTTAAGAATCGCAAATAAGTGCCTGGAGTTGGGGCATTTTCCAGCCATATGGAAAAGGGCGGTGATAAGAATAATCCCTAAACCGTTGAAGGACGACTACACGGCAGCAAAATCATACCGGCCCATTGGGCTGCTCCCGGTATTTGGAAAAATCTTGGAGAAAATGTTCACGGCGAGGTTGACGTGGCATCTCGGAAGCAGGAGCTTACTAAGCAAACGCCAATACGGTTTTATGCCACAGACTAGTACCGAAGATGCCCTTTATGACGCCGTGAGCATCATCAGACAAGGTGTGACGGACAAGAAGCTAGTAGCCGTTCTTTCGCTGGATATAGAAGGAGCATTTGATGGGGCCTGGTGGCCATTGATCATGAAGCAGCTAATCAGAAAGGAGTGTCCTGCGGATTTACTGCTTCTGATAAGAAGCTACCTCTCTGAAAGGGCAGTTAGAGTCCAGTATGCTGGCGAGCAGGTGGACAGATCCACGAATCAAGGGTGTATCCAGGGCTCTACATGTGGCCCCCTAATGTGGAACGTTCAAATGGACACACTTTTCGAGGGGCTGGAATCGTTGGAAGCCCACATTCAAGCCTTCGCGGATGATATTCTCGTTATCGCGGTGGCCACGTCAACTTCTGAGCTGACTAGAATAGTTAACATAGCGCTGCAGCATATAGCTGAGTGGGGGAAGGCCAGCAAGATGCGTTTCGCAGCCCATAAAACGCAGGCCATTGTGGTAACCAAGAGGATCAAGTTTGACGAGCCGAGATTCCACCTCAACGGAGTGAACATCGCGGTGGGGAAAGACCTCAAGGTCCTTGGTCTTACCATAGATTCCAAGTTGACGTTCAACGTACATCTGCAGAATGCGTGCAACAAGGCAGTGGGAATATACCGAGCCGTAGCAACTGCGACAAGGGCAAATTGGGGGTTGCAGCCGGAAATAACGAAGTTATTGTATACAGCGGTAGTGGAACCAATTGTGCTTTATGCAGCCAGCACATGGGCACCGGTCGTAGGAAAGAAATATGTCATCATGAAGCTAAACCAATTGACCAGAAAGTTTGCTATTTTGATCTCCAAGGCCCATAGAACCACGTCATACACATCGGTGCTCTGCCTGGCAGGAATTCTCCCATTAGACCTTCGGGTTAAAGAGGTCTCGGAGCTATTTCAGCAGAAGAGAGGAAAGCCCTGCCCTGACTTGCCAGGGAGAGAAGTGGAGAAACGCGTCTCGCCGTTTAGTCTACCACATCCATCGGGCAGACGGCCGATACTACATAAGTACCTTAACACCCAAGAAGAAGTAGATGCACTGGAGAACACAACGCCCAAACTATACACGGACGGCAGTAAAATAGAAGGAAAGGTAGGAGCGGCGGTAACCTGGTGGAAGAATGGGGCGGAGGTCAAGATGGCAAACTTTTTGTTGGCACCTTACTGCTCCGTATATCAGGCGGAGTTGGTTGCAATCCTACGTGCAGCTGAGATGATTAGTAAGGATAGATGGACAGAAAAGGCCTACATAATAAGTGACTCAAGGTCAGCGTTGGAGTCGATAGCAAACCCGGAGAATCCAAACCCATTAGTGGCTCAAGTCCGGAATACAATACAAGACCTGCAGCGAGCGAACAAGATAGTCGAATTATTCTGGGTGAGGGCGCATGAAGGGATTTTGGGCAACGAGCGAGCAGATGAACTTGCAAAAGCTGCGGCACTAACAAAGAAGACCAGACCTGCTTACGACAGGATTCCGTTGTCCTACCTCAAGTACACCCTGCGACAAACCACCATCGATACATGGAATACAAGATACCAAGCTGCGATCACTGGGAAAACGACCAAAACCTTCTTCCCTAATGTCCGCCAGGCGTATACGCTGCTGGGGAAAATCAGACTGACAAATCTCCATGCACAGTTATTCACTGGGCATGGAGGATTCAGGGAGTATCTCAGCAGATTCAAAATAACGTCGAACCCAAGCTGCTGTTGTAACCCAGATACACCGGAGACTGTAATCCACATACTTGATGAGTGTCCAAGATTTAATAGCTGGCGAATGGACCTAGGTTACAAGGTTAAGATAGCTGTAAACCATGTAAATTATACTCAGTTGATCGTTGATAGTGACGATAGGCGGCATTTCCTCGATTACGCGGAAAGAGTGGTCCGAGCCACTGCCAGGGCAAATGGGAGTACGGCAGTTTAGGGTAGAGGGCATTGCCAAATAAAATAGAATTGACAATGAACCGGGAATTTTGTGAACGGTGCCATTGTGGTAATGTGATTAGAATTAATAATAATTGGAAGTAAGTTCTAACCTCTTAGTTTTATTTTGTAACCGTGTTATTATTGTGACTTTCAATTAAATTCATAGTTTGTCAATCTATATTTAATGATGTAATTGATTCTGATTCTGTTGGTAATAGTTTTTAATTTTAATTTTAATTAAAATTTTTAATACTTTCATTATTTTATTTTGTGTTGGCGTTTAGTTTTAGCGTGTCGGTACCAAAGATGTAGTATAGAGTGATTGTACCAAAGATGTAGGGTGTAGGTGTTGGATTTTACGATAATATAGGTAATATATATAATAAAATGTAAGGGAATCTCTGAAATGAAAGTTTAGACATAGATATTGTATGTTATATGGAACAAATTGAACCAATATGTAAGGATATTTTGATGTTTTAAAGTTTAATATTTGCATGAATATAATTTATTTAATATTATGTTTTATT
>OY756986.1:25000-32500 GCA_963580505.1 Ennomos erosarius
CCTAACCTAACCTAACCTAACCTAACCTAACCTAACCTAACCTAACCTAACCTAACCTAACCTAACCTAACCTAACCTAACCTAACCTAACCTAACCTAACCTAACCTAACCTAACCTAACCTAACCTAACCTAACCTAACCTAACCTAACCTAACCTAACCTAACCTAACCTAACCTAACCTAACCTAACCTAACCTAACCTAACCTAACCTAACCTAACCTAACCTAACCTAACCTAACCTAACCTAACCTAACCTAACCTAACCTAACCTAACCTAACCTAACCTAACCTAACCTAACCTAACCTAACCTAACCTAACCTAACCTAACCTAACCTAACCTAACCTAACCTAACCTAACCTAACCTAACCTAACCTAACCTAACCTAACCTAACCTAACCTAACCTAACCTAACCTAACCTAACCTAACCTAACCTAACCTAACCTAACCTAACCTAACCTAACCTAACCTAACCTAACCTAACCTAACCTAACCTAACCTAACCTAACCTAACCTAACCTAACCTAACCTAACCTAACCTAACCTAACCTAACCTAACCTAACCTAACCTAACCTAACCTAACCTAACCTAACCTAACCTAACCTAACCTAACCTAACCTAACCTAACCTAACCTAACCTAACCTAACCTAACCTAACCTAACCTAACCTAACCTAACCTAACCTAACCTAACCTAACCTAACCTAACCTAACCTAACCTAACCTAACCTAACCTAACCTAACCTAACCTAACCTAACCTAACCTAACCTAACCTAACCTAACCTAACCTAACCTAACCTAACCTAACCTAACCTAACCTAACCTAACCTAACCTAACCTAACCTAACCTAACCTAACCTAACCTAACCTAACCTAACCTAACCTAACCTAACCTAACCTAACCTAACCTAACCTAACCTAACCTAACCTAACCTAACCTAACCTAACCTAACCTAACCTAACCTAACCTAACCTAACCTAACCTAACCTAACCTAACCTAACCTAACCTAACCTAACCTAACCTAACCTAACCTAACCTAACCTAACCTAACCTAACCTAACCTAACCTAACCTATACCTAACCTAACCTAACCTAACCTAACCTAACCTAACCTAACCTAACCTAACCTAACCTAACCTAACCTAACCTAACCTAACCTAACCTAACCTAACCTAACCTAACCTAACCTAACCTAACCTAACCTAACCTAACCTAACCTAACCTAACCTAACCTAACCTAACCTAACCTAACCTAACCTAACCTAACCTAACCTAACCTAACCTAACCTAACCTAACCTAACCTAACCTAACCTAACCTAACCTAACCTAACCTAACCTAACCTAACCTAACCTAACCTAACCTAACCTAACCTAACCTAACCTAACCTAACCTAACCTAACCTAACCTAACCTAACCTAACCTAACCTAACCTAACCTAACCTAACCTAACCTAACCTAACCTAACCTAACCTAACCTAACCTAACCTAACCTAACCTAACCTAACCTAACCTAACCTAACCTAACCTAACCTAACCTAACCTAACCTAACCTAACCTAACCTAACCTAACCTAACCTAACCTAACCTAACCTAACCTAACCTAACCTAACCTAACCTAACCTAACCTAACCTAACCTAACCTAACCTAACCTAACCTAACCTAACCTAACCTAACCTAACCTAACCTAACCTAACCTAACCTAACCTAACCTAACCTAACCTAACCTAACCTAACCTAACCTAACCTAACCTAACCTAACCTAACCTAACCTAACCTAACCTAACCTAACCTAACCTAACCTAACCTAACCTAACCTAACCTAACCTAACCTAACCTAACCTAACCTAACCTAACCTAACCTAACCTAACCTAACCTAACCTAACCTAACCTAACCTAACCTAACCTAACCTAACCTAACCTAACCTAACCTAACCTAACCTAACCTAACCTAACCTAACCTAACCTAACCTAACCTAACCTAACCTAACCTAACCTAACCTAACCTAACCTAACCTAACCTAACCTAACCTAACCTAACCTAACCTAACCTAACCTAACCTAACCTAACCTAACCTAACCTAACCTAACCTAACCTAACCTAACCTAACCTAACCTAACCTAACCTAACCTAACCTAACCTAACCTAACCTAACCTAACCTAACCTAACCTAACCTAACCTAACCTAACCTAACCTAACCTAACCTAACCTAACCTAACCTAACCTAACCTAACCTAACCTAACCTAACCTAACCTAACCTAACCTAACCTAACCTAACCTAACCTAACCTAACCTAACCTAACCTAACCTAACCTAACCTAACCTAACCTAACCTAACCTAACCTAACCTAACCTAACCTAACCTAACCTAACCTAACCTAACCTAACCTAACCTAACCTAACCTAACCTAACCTAACCTAACCTAACCTAACCTAACCTAACCTAACCTAACCTAACCTAACCTAACCTAACCTAACCTAACCTAACCTAACCTAACCTAACCTAACCTAACCTAACCTAACCTAACCTAACCTAACCTAACCTAACCTAACCTAACCTAACCTAACCTAACCTAACCTAACCTAACCTAACCTAACCTAACCTAACCTAACCTAACCTAACCTAACCTAACCTAACCTAACCTAACCTAACCTAACCTAACCTAACCTAACCTAACCTAACCTAACCTAACCTAACCTAACCTAACCTAACCTAACCTAACCTAACCTAACCTAACCTAACCTAACCTAACCTAACCTAACCTAACCTAACCTAACCTAACCTAACCTAACCTAACCTAACCTAACCTAACCTAACCTAACCTAACCTAACCTAACCTAACCTAACCTAACCTAACCTAACCTAACCTAACCTAACCTAACCTAACCTAACCTAACCTAACCTAACCTAACCTAACCTAACCTAACCTAACCTAACCTAACCTAACCTAACCTAACCTAACCTAACCTAACCTAACCTAACCTAACCTAACCTAACCTAACCTAACCTAACCTAACCTAACCTAACCTAACCTAACCTAACCTAACCTAACCTAACCTAACCTAACCTAACCTAACCTAACCTAACCTAACCTAACCTAACCTAACCTAACCTAACCTAACCTAACCTAACCTAACCTAACCTAACCTAACCTAACCTAACCTAACCTAACCTAACCTAACCTAACCTAACCTAACCTAACCTAACCTAACCTAACCTAACCTAACCTAACCTAACCTAACCTAACCTAACCTAACCTAACCTAACCTAACCTAACCTAACCTAACCTAACCTAACCTAACCTAACCTAACCTAACCTAACCTAACCTAACCTAACCTAACCTAACCTAACCTAACCTAACCTAACCTAACCTAACCTAACCTAACCTAACCTAACCTAACCTAACCTAACCTAACCTAACCTAACCTAACCTAACCTAACCTAACCTAACCTAACCTAACCTAACCTAACCTAACCTAACCTAACCTAACCTAACCTAACCTAACCTAACCTAACCTAACCTAACCTAACCTAACCTAACCTAACCTAACCTAACCTAACCTAACCTAACCTAACCTAACCTAACCTAACCTAACCTAACCTAACCTAACCTAACCTAACCTAACCTAACCTAACCTAACCTAACCTAACCTAACCTAACCTAACCTAACCTAACCTAACCTAACCTAACCTAACCTAACCTAACCTAACCTAACCTAACCTAACCTAACCTAACCTAACCTAACCTAACCTAACCTAACCTAACCTAACCTAACCTAACCTAACCTAACCTAACCTAACCTAACCTAACCTAACCTAACCTAACCTAACCTAACCTAACCTAACCTAACCTAACCTAACCTAACCTAACCTAACCTAACCTAACCTAACCTAACCTAACCTAACCTAACCTAACCTAACCTAACCTAACCTAACCTAACCTAACCTAACCTAACCTAACCTAACCTAACCTAACCTAACCTAACCTAACCTAACCTAACCTAACCTAACCTAACCTAACCTAACCTAACCTAACCTAACCTAACCTAACCTAACCTAACCTAACCTAACCTAACCTAACCTAACCTAACCTAACCTAACCTAACCTAACCTAACCTAACCTAACCTAACCTAACCTAACCTAACCTAACCTAACCTAACCTAACCTAACCTAACCTAACCTAACCTAACCTAACCTAACCTAACCTAACCTAACCTAACCTAACCTAACCTAACCTAACCTAACCTAACCTAACCTAACCTAACCTAACCTAACCTAACCTAACCTAACCTAACCTAACCTAACCTAACCTAACCTAACCTAACCTAACCTAACCTAACCTAACCTAACCTAACCTAACCTAACCTAACCTAACCTAACCTAACCTAACCTAACCTAACCTAACCTAACCTAACCTAACCTAACCTAACCTAACCTAACCTAACCTAACCTAACCTAACCTAACCTAACCTAACCTAACCTAACCTAACCTAACCTAACCTAACCTAACCTAACCTAACCTAACCTAACCTAACCTAACCTAACCTAACCTAACCTAACCTAACCTAACCTAACCTAACCTAACCTAACCTAACCTAACCTAACCTAACCTAACCTAACCTAACCTAACCTAACCTAACCTAACCTAACCTAACCTAACCTAACCTAACCTAACCTAACCTAACCTAACCTAACCTAACCTAACCTAACCTAACCTAACCTAACCTAACCTAACCTAACCTAACCTAACCTAACCTAACCTAACCTAACCTAACCTAACCTAACCTAACCTAACCTAACCTAACCTAACCTAACCTAACCTAACCTAACCTAACCTAACCTAACCTAACCTAACCTAACCTAACCTAACCTAACCTAACCTAACCTAACCTAACCTAACCTAACCTAACCTAACCTAACCTAACCTAACCTAACCTAACCTAACCTAACCTAACCTAACCTAACCTAACCTAACCTAACCTAACCTAACCTAACCTAACCTAACCTAACCTAACCTAACCTAACCTAACCTAACCTAACCTAACCTAACCTAACCTAACCTAACCTAACCTAACCTAACCTAACCTAACCTAACCTAACCTAACCTAACCTAACCTAACCTAACCTAACCTAACCTAACCTAACCTAACCTAACCTAACCTAACCTAACCTAACCTAACCTAACCTAACCTAACCTAACCTAACCTAACCTAACCTAACCTAACCTAACCTAACCTAACCTAACCTAACCTAACCTAACCTAACCTAACCTAACCTAACCTAACCTAACCTAACCTAACCTAACCTAACCTAACCTAACCTAACCTAACCTAACCTAACCTAACCTAACCTAACCTAACCTAACCTAACCTAACCTAACCTAACCTAACCTAACCTAACCTAACCTAACCTAACCTAACCTAACCTAACCTAACCTAACCTAACCTAACCTAACCTAACCTAACCTAACCTAACCTAACCTAACCTAACCTAACCTAACCTAACCTAACCTAACCTAACCTAACCTAACCTAACCTAACCTAACCTAACCTAACCTAACCTAACCTAACCTAACCTAACCTAACCTAACCTAACCTAACCTAACCTAACCTAACCTAACCTAACCTAACCTAACCTAACCTAACCTAACCTAACCTAACCTAACCTAACCTAACCTAACCTAACCTAACCTAACCTAACCTAACCTAACCTAACCTAACCTAACCTAACCTAACCTAACCTAACCTAACCTAACCTAACCTAACCTAACCTAACCTAACCTAACCTAACCTAACCTAACCTAACCTAACCTAACCTAACCTAACCTAACCTAACCTAACCTAACCTAACCTAACCTAACCTAACCTAACCTAACCTAACCTAACCTAACCTAACCTAACCTAACCTAACCTAACCTAACCTAACCTAACCTAACCTAACCTAACCTAACCTAACCTAACCTAACCTAACCTAACCTAACCTAACCTAACCTAACCTAACCTAACCTAACCTAACCTAACCTAACCTAACCTAACCTAACCTAACCTAACCTAACCTAACCTAACCTAACCTAACCTAACCTAACCTAACCTAACCTAACCTAACCTAACCTAACCTAACCTAACCTAACCTAACCTAACCTAACCTAACCTAACCTAACCTAACCTAACCTAACCTAACCTAACCTAACCTAACCTAACCTAACCTAACCTAACCTAACCTAACCTAACCTAACCTAACCTAACCTAACCTAACCTAACCTAACCTAACCTAACCTAACCTAACCTAACCTAACCTAACCTAACCTAACCTAACCTAACCTAACCTAACCTAACCTAACCTAACCTAACCTAACCTAACCTAACCTAACCTAACCTAACCTAACCTAACCTAACCTAACCTAACCTAACCTAACCTAACCTAACCTAACCTAACCTAACCTAACCTAACCTAACCTAACCTAACCTAACCTAACCTAACCTAACCTAACCTATCCTAACCTAACCTAACCTAACCTAACCTAACCTAACCTAACCTAACCTAACCTAACCTAACCTAACCTAACCTAACCTAACCTAACCTAACCTAACCTAACCTAACCTAACCTAACCTAACCTAACCTAACCTAACCTAACCTAACCTAACCTAACCTAACCTAACCTAACCTAACCTAACCTAACCTAACCTAACCTAACCTAACCTAACCTAACCTAACCTAACCTAACCTAACCTAACCTAACCTAACCTAACCTAACCTAACCTAACCTAACCTAACCTAACCTAACCTAACCTAACCTAACCTAACCTAACCTAACCTAACCTAACCTAACCTAACCTAACCTAACCTAACCTAACCTAACCTAACCTAACCTAACCTAACCTAACCTAACCTAACCTAACCTAACCTAACCTAACCTAACCTAACCTAACCTAACCTAACCTAACCTAACCTAACCTAACCTAACCTAACCTAACCTAACCTAACCTAACCTAACCTAACCTAACCTAACCTAACCTAACCTAACCTAACCTAACCTAACCTAACCTAACCTAACCTAACCTAACCTAACCTAACCTAACCTAACCTAACCTAA
This sequence comes from Ennomos erosarius, assembly GCA_963580505.1. Classification (NCBI taxonomy): domain Eukaryota; kingdom Metazoa; phylum Arthropoda; class Insecta; order Lepidoptera; family Geometridae; genus Ennomos; species Ennomos erosarius. The sequence goes on from OY756986.1 coordinate 32,107, forward strand.
CCTAACCTAACCTAACCTAACCTAACCTAACCTAACCTAACCTAACCTAACCTAACCTAACCTAACCTAACCTAACCTAACCTAACCTAACCTAACCTAACCTAACCTAACCTAACCTAACCTAACCTAACCTAACCTAACCTAACCTAACCTAACCTAACCTAACCTAACCTAACCTAACCTAACCTAACCTAACCTAACCTAACCTAACCTAACCTAACCTAACCTAACCTAACCTAACCTAACCTAACCTAACCTAACCTAACCTAACCTAACCTAACCTAACCTAACCTAACCTAACCTAACCTAACCTAACCTAACCTAACCTAACCTAACCTAACCTAACCTAACCTAACCTAACCTAACCTAACCTAACCTAACCTAACCTAACCTA
>OY756986.1:40000-52500 GCA_963580505.1 Ennomos erosarius
ACCTAACCTAACCTAACCTAACCTAACCTAACCTAACCTAACCTAACCTAACCTAACCTAACCTAACCTAACCTAACCTAACCTAACCTAACCTAACCTAACCTAACCTAACCTAACCTAACCTAACCTAACCTAACCTAACCTAACCTAACCTAACCTAACCTAACCTAACCTAACCTAACCTAACCTAACCTAACCTAACCTAACCTAACCTAACCTAACCTAACCTAACCTAACCTAACCTAACCTAACCTAACCTAACCTAACCTAACCTAACCTAACCTAACCTAACCTAACCTAACCTAACCTAACCTAACCTAACCTAACCTAACCTAACCTAACCTAACCTAACCTAACCTAACCTAACCTAACCTAACCTAACCTAACCTAACCTAACCTAACCTAACCTAACCTAACCTAACCTAACCTAACCTAACCTAACCTAACCTAACCTAACCTAACCTAACCTAACCTAACCTAACCTAACCTAACCTAACCTAACCTAACCTAACCTAACCTAACCTAACCTAACCTAACCTAACCTAACCTAACCTAACCTAACCTAACCTAACCTAACCTAACCTAACCTAACCTAACCTAACCTAACCTAACCTAACCTAACCTAACCTAACCTAACCTAACCTAACCTAACCTAACCTAACCTAACCTAACCTAACCTAACCTAACCTAACCTAACCTAACCTAACCTAACCTAACCTAACCTAACCTAACCTAACCTAACCTAACCTAACCTAACCTAACCTAACCTAACCTAACCTAACCTAACCTAACCTAACCTAACCTAACCTAACCTAACCTAACCTAACCTAACCTAACCTAACCTAACCTAACCTAACCTAACCTAACCTAACCTAACCTAACCTAACCTAACCTAACCTAACCTAACCTAACCTAACCTAACCTAACCTAACCTAACCTAACCTAACCTAACCTAACCTAACCTAACCTAACCTAACCTAACCTAACCTAACCTAACCTAACCTAACCTAACCTAACCTAACCTAACCTAACCTAACCTAACCTAACCTAACCTAACCTAACCTAACCTAACCTAACCTAACCTAACCTAACCTAACCTAACCTAACCTAACCTAACCTAACCTAACCTAACCTAACCTAACCTAACCTAACCTAACCTAACCTAACCTAACCTAACCTAACCTAACCTAACCTAACCTAACCTAACCTAACCTAACCTAACCTAACCTAACCTAACCTAACCTAACCTAACCTAACCTAACCTAACCTAACCTAACCTAACCTAACCTAACCTAACCTAACCTAACCTAACCTAACCTAACCTAACCTAACCTAACCTAACCTAACCTAACCTAACCTAACCTAACCTAACCTAACCTAACCTAACCTAACCTAACCTAACCTAACCTAACCTAACCTAACCTAACCTAACCTAACCTAACCTAACCTAACCTAACCTAACCTAACCTAACCTAACCTAACCTAACCTAACCTAACCTAACCTAACCTAACCTAACCTAACCTAACCTAACCTAACCTAACCTAACCTAACCTAACCTAACCTAACCTAACCTAACCTAACCTAACCTAACCTAACCTAACCTAACCTAACCTAACCTAACCTAACCTAACCTAACCTAACCTAACCTAACCTAACCTAACCTAACCTAACCTAACCTAACCTAACCTAACCTAACCTAACCTAACCTAACCTAACCTAACCTAACCTAACCTAACCTAACCTAACCTAACCTAACCTAACCTAACCTAACCTAACCTAACCTAACCTAACCTAACCTAACCTAACCTAACCTAACCTAACCTAACCTAACCTAACCTAACCTAACCTAACCTAACCTAACCTAACCTAACCTAACCTAACCTAACCTAACCTAACCTAACCTAACCTAACCTAACCTAACCTAACCTAACCTAACCTAACCTAACCTAACCTAACCTAACCTAACCTAACCTAACCTAACCTAACCTAACCTAACCTAACCTAACCTAACCTAACCTAACCTAACCTAACCTAACCTAACCTAACCTAACCTAACCTAACCTAACCTAACCTAACCTAACCTAACCTAACCTAACCTAACCTAACCTAACCTAACCTAACCTAACCTAACCTAACCTAACCTAACCTAACCTAACCTAACCTAACCTAACCTAACCTAACCTAACCTAACCTAACCTAACCTAACCTAACCTAACCTAACCTAACCTAACCTAACCTAACCTAACCTAACCTAACCTAACCTAACCTAACCTAACCTAACCTAACCTAACCTAACCTAACCTAACCTAACCTAACCTAACCTAACCTAACCTAACCTAACCTAACCTAACCTAACCTAACCTAACCTAACCTAACCTAACCTAACCTAACCTAACCTAACCTAACCTAACCTAACCTAACCTAACCTAACCTAACCTAACCTAACCTAACCTAACCTAACCTAACCTAACCTAACCTAACCTAACCTAACCTAACCTAACCTAACCTAACCTAACCTAACCTAACCTAACCTAACCTAACCTAACCTAACCTAACCTAACCTAACCTAACCTAACCTAACCTAACCTAACCTAACCTAACCTAACCTAACCTAACCTAACCTAACCTAACCTAACCTAACCTAACCTAACCTAACCTAACCTAACCTAACCTAACCTAACCTAACCTAACCTAACCTAACCTAACCTAACCTAACCTAACCTAACCTAACCTAACCTAACCTAACCTAACCTAACCTAACCTAACCTAACCTAACCTAACCTAACCTAACCTAACCTAACCTAACCTAACCTAACCTAACCTAACCTAACCTAACCTAACCTAACCTAACCTAACCTAACCTAACCTAACCTAACCTAACCTAACCTAACCTAACCTAACCTAACCTAACCTAACCTAACCTAACCTAACCTAACCTAACCTAACCTAACCTAACCTAACCTAACCTAACCTAACCTAACCTAACCTAACCTAACCTAACCTAACCTAACCTAACCTAACCTAACCTAACCTAACCTAACCTAACCTAACCTAACCTAACCTAACCTAACCTAACCTAACCTAACCTAACCTAACCTAACCTAACCTAACCTAACCTAACCTAACCTAACCTAACCTAACCTAACCTAACCTAACCTAACCTAACCTAACCTAACCTAACCTAACCTAACCTAACCTAACCTAACCTAACCTAACCTAACCTAACCTAACCTAACCTAACCTAACCTAACCTAACCTAACCTAACCTAACCTAACCTAACCTAACCTAACCTAACCTAACCTAACCTAACCTAACCTAACCTAACCTAACCTAACCTAACCTAACCTAACCTAACCTAACCTAACCTAACCTAACCTAACCTAACCTAACCTAACCTAACCTAACCTAACCTAACCTAACCTAACCTAACCTAACCTAACCTAACCTAACCTAACCTAACCTAACCTAACCTAACCTAACCTAACCTAACCTAACCTAACCTAACCTAACCTAACCTAACCTAACCTAACCTAACCTAACCTAACCTAACCTAACCTAACCTAACCTAACCTAACCTAACCTAACCTAACCTAACCTAACCTAACCTAACCTAACCTAACCTAACCTAACCTAACCTAACCTAACCTAACCTAACCTAACCTAACCTAACCTAACCTAACCTAACCTAACCTAACCTAACCTAACCTAACCTAACCTAACCTAACCTAACCTAACCTAACCTAACCTAACCTAACCTAACCTAACCTAACCTAACCTAACCTAACCTAACCTAACCTAACCTAACCTAACCTAACCTAACCTAACCTAACCTAACCTAACCTAACCTAACCTAACCTAACCTAACCTAACCTAACCTAACCTAACCTAACCTAACCTAACCTAACCTAACCTAACCTAACCTAACCTAACCTAACCTAACCTAACCTAACCTAACCTAACCTAACCTAACCTAACCTAACCTAACCTAACCTAACCTAACCTAACCTAACCTAACCTAACCTAACCTAACCTAACCTAACCTAACCTAACCTAACCTAACCTAACCTAACCTAACCTAACCTAACCTAACCTAACCTAACCTAACCTAACCTAACCTAACCTAACCTAACCTAACCTAACCTAACCTAACCTAACCTAACCTAACCTAACCTAACCTAACCTAACCTAACCTAACCTAACCTAACCTAACCTAACCTAACCTAACCTAACCTAACCTAACCTAACCTAACCTAACCTAACCTAACCTAACCTAACCTAACCTAACCTAACCTAACCTAACCTAACCTAACCTAACCTAACCTAACCTAACCTAACCTAACCTAACCTAACCTAACCTAACCTAACCTAACCTAACCTAACCTAACCTAACCTAACCTAACCTAACCTAACCTAACCTAACCTAACCTAACCTAACCTAACCTAACCTAACCTAACCTAACCTAACCTAACCTAACCTAACCTAACCTAACCTAACCTAACCTAACCTAACCTAACCTAACCTAACCTAACCTAACCTAACCTAACCTAACCTAACCTAACCTAACCTAACCTAACCTAACCTAACCTAACCTAACCTAACCTAACCTAACCTAACCTAACCTAACCTAACCTAACCTAACCTAACCTAACCTAACCTAACCTAACCTAACCTAACCTAACCTAACCTAACCTAACCTAACCTAACCTAACCTAACCTAACCTAACCTAACCTAACCTAACCTAACCTAACCTAACCTAACCTAACCTAACCTAACCTAACCTAACCTAACCTAACCTAACCTAACCTAACCTAACCTAACCTAACCTAACCTAACCTAACCTAACCTAACCTAACCTAACCTAACCTAACCTAACCTAACCTAACCTAACCTAACCTAACCTAACCTAACCTAACCTAACCTAACCTAACCTAACCTAACCTAACCTAACCTAACCTAACCTAACCTAACCTAACCTAACCTAACCTAACCTAACCTAACCTAACCTAACCTAACCTAACCTAACCTAACCTAACCTAACCTAACCTAACCTAACCTAACCTAACCTAACCTAACCTAACCTAACCTAACCTAACCTAACCTAACCTAACCTAACCTAACCTAACCTAACCTAACCTAACCTAACCTAACCTAACCTAACCTAACCTAACCTAACCTAACCTAACCTAACCTAACCTAACCTAACCTAACCTAACCTAACCTAACCTAACCTAACCTAACCTAACCTAACCTAACCTAACCTAACCTAACCTAACCTAACCTAACCTAACCTAACCTAACCTAACCTAACCTAACCTAACCTAACCTAACCTAACCTAACCTAACCTAACCTAACCTAACCTAACCTAACCTAACCTAACCTAACCTAACCTAACCTAACCTAACCTAACCTAACCTAACCTAACCTAACCTAACCTAACCTAACCTAACCTAACCTAACCTAACCTAACCTAACCTAACCTAACCTAACCTAACCTAACCTAACCTAACCTAACCTAACCTAACCTAACCTAACCTAACCTAACCTAACCTAACCTAACCTAACCTAACCTAACCTAACCTAACCTAACCTAACCTAACCTAACCTAACCTAACCTAACCTAACCTAACCTAACCTAACCTAACCTAACCTAACCTAACCTAACCTAACCTAACCTAACCTAACCTAACCTAACCTAACCTAACCTAACCTAACCTAACCTAACCTAACCTAACCTAACCTAACCTAACCTAACCTAACCTAACCTAACCTAACCTAACCTAACCTAACCTAACCTAACCTAACCTAACCTAACCTAACCTAACCTAACCTAACCTAACCTAACCTAACCTAACCTAACCTAACCATAACCTAACCTAACCTAACCTAACCTAACCTAACCTAACCTAACCTAACCTAACCTAACCTAACCTAACCTAACCTAACCTAACCTAACCTAACCTAACCTAACCTAACCTAACCTAACCTAACCTAACCTAACCTAACCTAACCTAACCTAACCTAACCTAACCTAACCTAACCTAACCTAACCTAACCTAACCTAACCTAACCTAACCTAACCTAACCTAACCTAACCTAACCTAACCTAACCTAACCTAACCTAACCTAACCTAACCTAACCTAACCTAACCTAACCTAACCTAACCTAACCTAACCTAACCTAACCTAACCTAACCTAACCTAACCTAACCTAACCTAACCTAACCTAACCTAACCTAACCTAACCTAACCTAACCTAACCTAACCTAACCTAACCTAACCTAACCTAACCTAACCTAACCTAACCTAACCTAACCTAACCTAACCTAACCTAACCTAACCTAACCTAACCTAACCTAACCTAACCTAACCTAACCTAACCTAACCTAACCTAACCTAACCTAACCTAACCTAACCTAACCTAACCTAACCTAACCTAACCTAACCTAACCTAACCTAACCTAACCTATCCTAACCTAACCTAACCTAACCTAACCTAACCTAACCTAACCTAACCTAACCTAACCTAACCTAACCTAACCTAACCTAACCTAACCTAACCTAACCTAACCTAACCTAACCTAACCTAACCTAACCTAACCTAACCTAACCTAACCTAACCTAACCTAACCTAACCTAACCTAACCTAACCTAACCTAACCTAACCTAACCTAACCTAACCTAACCTAACCTAACCTAACCTAACCTAACCTAACCTAACCTAACCTAACCTAACCTAACCTAACCTAACCTAACCTAACCTAACCTAACCTAACCTAACCTAACCTAACCTAACCTAACCTAACCTAACCTAACCTAACCTAACCTAACCTAACCTAACCTAACCTAACCTAACCTAACCTAACCTAACCTAACCTAACCTAACCTAACCTAACCTAACCTAACCTAACCTAACCTAACCTAACCTAACCTAACCTAACCTAACCTAACCTAACCTAACCTAACCTAACCTAACCTAACCTAACCTAACCTAACCTAACCTAACCTAACCTAACCTAACCTAACCTAACCTAACCTAACCTAACCTAACCTAACCTAACCTAACCTAACCTAACCTAACCTAACCTAACCTAACCTAACCTAACCTAACCTAACCTAACCTAACCTAACCTAACCTAACCTAACCTAACCTAACCTAACCTAACCTAACCTAACCTAACCTAACCTAACCTAACCTAACCTAACCTAACCTAACCTAACCTAACCTAACCTAACCTAACCTAACCTAACCTAACCTAACCTAACCTAACCTAACCTAACCTAACCTAACCTAACCTAACCTAACCTAACCTAACCTAACCTAACCTAACCTAACCTAACCTAACCTAACCTAACCTAACCTAACCTAACCTAACCTAACCTAACCTAACCTAACCTAACCTAACCTAACCTAACCTAACCTAACCTAACCTAACCTAACCTAACCTAACCTAACCTAACCTAACCTAACCTAACCTAACCTAACCTAACCTAACCTAACCTAACCTAACCTAACCTAACCTAACCTAACCTAACCTAACCTAACCTAACCTAACCTAACCTAACCTAACCTAACCTAACCTAACCTAACCTAACCTAACCTAACCTAACCTAACCTAACCTAACCTAACCTAACCTAACCTAACCTAACCTAACCTAACCTAACCTAACCTAACCTAACCTAACCTAACCTAACCTAACCTAACCTAACCTAACCTAACCTAACCTAACCTAACCTAACCTAACCTAACCTAACCTAACCTAACCTAACCTAACCTAACCTAACCTAACCTAACCTAACCTAACCTAACCTAACCTAACCTAACCTAACCTAACCTAACCTAACCTAACCTAACCTAACCTAACCTAACCTAACCTAACCTAACCTAACCTAACCTAACCTAACCTAACCTAACCTAACCTAACCTAACCTAACCTAACCTAACCTAACCTAACCTAACCTAACCTAACCTAACCTAACCTAACCTAACCTAACCTAACCTAACCTAACCTAACCTAACCTAACCTAACCTAACCTAACCTAACCTAACCTAACCTAACCTAACCTAACCTAACCTAACCTAACCTAACCTAACCTAACCTAACCTAACCTAACCTAACCTAACCTAACCTAACCTAACCTAACCTAACCTAACCTAACCTAACCTAACCTAACCTAACCTAACCTAACCTAACCTAACCTAACCTAACCTAACCTAACCTAACCTAACCTAACCTAACCTAACCTAACCTAACCTAACCTAACCTAACCTAACCTAACCTAACCTAACCTAACCTAACCTAACCTAACCTAACCTAACCTAACCTAACCTAACCTAACCTAACCTAACCTAACCTAACCTAACCTAACCTAACCATTCGCGTTCCAACCGCGACCGTGAACGCCACGAAACTAAGCCACTCCGCAGTTTAAATTCCAAATAAATTGGAAAATTTTGACCGAGCAACCTGTGTTATATATCAAAAGTTGCGGAATCACACGGCGCACAAAGCTTCGAAAAGTGTTTTGTGAAAGTGATATTTTCCGAAGTGTTTTCAGCGAAAAAGTGATTTTTGTGAAAATTTTAGAAACAAAATTAAATACGCTGCGTGATTAAGATCGGTGACCCCCATCTTTTTTGGGGTCATCTGGTCGGCCTCGACGAGCGGCATCTTTTGGTGCATATTTTGGATTTTTTCCGCGGACCTCCGCGGAAATATTCGCAAAAAAACAAAAACCACGTGGCGGCGTGGTCAATGTTCCAGGACCAGCAGAGAGGAACAAACAACACCATCGAGTAGAAGACCAGAAAACGTCCAAGAAGGCGTTTTCAGAACTCGAAAAAGTTAAGTGGAAGCTTAGATATAAGGTTGTAAAGTTTTTTGCGGTTTTTTCTTTTGTTTATGTTATTATTAATCAAAATTATCAGCGGTGACCTACCTTTATTTTTTGGTCAAAGGTGGGTCAATTTATTTAAGATTTTTTAGTGAAAAAATTAGATTTTTAAATTTAAAGCGCTCGAAATTAAAAATATTATTATACTTTTACCAACTGCAAATAGATAATTTAAGTTTGTAATTAAAATATCTCCTAAACGAGAGGAGATAGGCAAATTTTGAGGTCGACCTCCATATACTATCCGTAGGATTAGTATATGAGCAAAGTCAACTTTTCATTCTGATATTTTTGAAATTTTTCCCCCCCCCCTACCTCCAAAAATACTTTTCCCATACAAATAGTAAAAGTTTGGAAAATTAATTTGTAATAAAAATAAAATTTTGCTAAAATTGTATTCTGTGTATAAAAACTCGTGTAAAACTGTTGTGTAACCCCCCCTATACCCCCCCACCCGCCCCATTCCTCCCCCAAAAAATTTTTTGCAATCTGTGTCTTTCTGGTCAACGACGTTAGTGGAACGCGATTTTAGTTTTAGTTTTTAGATAGATTAAAGACCCAATACTCTCACCTAGAGTAATCGATCAAGACCTACTCTACCTAGAGTCAATATTACTTAAGAAAATAAAAATTTTTAAAATATTTTTAAATTACTTGGGTACTTACCTGTATTAATAAGACGTGACTTTAGACCACTGCACCCCAGTGGAACCTGCAACAAAAATACAGAGGTTAGATAATTTAGATTTCTCTAAATTATTTTACTTAAATTGTATTTTATATTATTTTTGTGTTTTGTGTTGTGTTTTATTTTGAGCTTAATTTAAATTTACACGTATTTACAACTTATACAAATTTATATCGACTAACCTGTTCCGCAAAGATGTTTGGTTTCCACTCCCCAAAACACAATGTGGAAAAACCCGCGAGAAAGGTAGAAGTTACCAGCCAAATCATGGCAGATGGGGTAGCCGGAAGGGCAGGACCCTCCAATAGGAGCGATAACGCATCCCAGCCTCAAAACGTAAAAAGGAGCATAGGGAAATGGGAAGCTGAGAATCCGGAAGCAAGAACCAAAGTTGCACATTCCCCAAAGAAGATGCTGGTGGAACCTATCAAACCAGTAGCAGCAAGGAGACAATCAGTAGAGGCGTCGGTGATCTCACCAAATCACCCAACGTACCCAGATAGAGCGCCTGAAGAAAGTGCGGAGAACTCACCAAATTCTGCAAGGATTACTTACGCTGACCGTATTACCGAGGCTCGAGAGTGCTTTAAAAGATTAGAATTTAATATGAGCAGCTCTAGGAACACCAAGATAAGCATAAAAAATGCAGTTCTTTCGGAGGCTGAACGGATCTATCAGCTGCTGAAAGAGTCGGAGGCGGTTAAGGCTGCAGCAATGTTGGAGGCTGATCGGGTCAGTCAGCAGCTGAACACGATGGAGGAGGAAAGAGACGATTACAAACGGCAATTCAATGAGTTGAACGATTTGATAGAGGAACAGCTCAATAAGAAACCAGAGGAGGATCCAGTGGAAATAGAAATATCCAAAATAACTGAGAAAGTAGAAGACTTGAAAAATGAGTTAATTAAAAAGCTTGAAGATCATACAAAGCAAATTAAGGGAAATACAGACAAAATGGAAGAGTTAAGAGAAACAATAGTTAAACAGACGTATGCTAGTGTTGTAGCGGCATCCCCCAAGAGGCAGCACTCAGAGCTGACTGCACTACACTCAGTAGCAGTGACTGCAAAGGACGAGACAGAGACAGGAGAAGAAGTCTTAAACAGGATTAGAAGTGTGGTTAATGCCAAAGAGGGAGGGATTATGGTCGAAAAAGTAAGAAAAGCAAAAGACAGGAAGGTGATATTGGGATGCAAGACAGTGGAAGGGAGGCAAAAACTAAAGGACAAGCTCAGTATGACGAAAGAGCTCAATGTCGAGGACATTAAAAATAAGGACCCATTAGTGATCCTCAAGGACGTCATGCAGTACAATACGGACGAAGACGTCCAAAGAGCGCTAAGAAACCAAAATGGGTCCATATTTCACGGCTTAGACATCGACGAGGACAGAATTCAGATAGCATATAGGAAGAAGACGCGAAATCCGCTTAGTAATCACATAGTGATGAGGGTCTCTCCGAAGATATATCAGCGCATGATCGATGCCGAGGCAGTTCATGTTGACCTCCAGCGAGTGAGAGTGATGGATCAATCACCGCTGGTACAATGCTCCCTCTGCCTCGGCTATGGTCATGGCCGCCGCTTTTGCAAGGGAACACAAGAAAAGTGTAGTCACTGTGGAGGCCCCCATCTGAAACAGCAATGTGAAGACTGGCTTACCGGTACAGCTCCGACGTGTTGCAATTGCGTTCATGCAAAATTGGACAATGCAGAGCACAACGCCTTTAGTGACGAATGCAGTATACGCAGAAAATGGGAGGCTCTAGCGAGAGCCACCATAGCCTACTGCTAAGGGCGTCTCTGTGGCAAACTCAGGTCAGAACAGTGCGAGGTCATACGTTGCAGTAACGAAAAAACTTACTCTGCTTGAGAATAGCAAAGAGACGATGGCTCTCGCACTGAACCAAAAACCGTATGAAGGAGCAGTAGCTGAAATGAGGGATGAAACCTTGAGCACCGGTTTCATTGCAATCGCTACCCCCGCATCGGAGATCCAAGACCCATATAGCAACTCAAGAACCGATGAAAGAAAGACGAGCTCAGAACACAAAGGCAACTGGTACCAGTTTCATAAGAAAATGGACGAGTTGGTAAACTTAAAATGGCAGTGTAATGAGTTCGGAAAGTTAAAACAGGTTATTTTGAGGAAATTCGGCACCCGATGCGGAGGCCTAGTACGGACAGCTAGAAAAATAACTTTGTACCTGCCAATATATGAGCGCACTCAACAAGAAGTTTTAAAAGCTATGACAGGGAATTGTTGCGATTCTTGTAGGAAGCAGGCAAAAACAAAACTAATAGCTTTATATAGAACAATTGACGGTACTAGTTGTAGCCCAGAAAGACACAAATTGCAAATTATCAAGGTTGTAAATGGTATAGAGAATAAAACAATAGATAAAAGCTATGAAAATAGCGCTATAAAAAATGTCGATATAATAGGTTATAAAATAATAGATATAAATAAAATAGATACATAAGTATGCTGAACAATATATATTGAGTATATATTTATACAGCATAGAGATAACTTTGTATTATTAAGAAACAATTGTAAACCTAGAAATAGAGTATGTAATAAGAAAACAAACAGAGAAATAAAAATTGTATGTTAGATTAATAACCTTGTTAAGTATTGTAAGCCTAGATATAGACTATGTATTACGAAAACAAACAAATAAATAAATATTGTAAGTTAGATTAATAATCTTGTAATGTAAAATTAGTTAATAAATAAAAATCGGATCACGTAATATAGAAATAAAACCCATAAGGGCAAATAAAATAAGTAGAAATAAGACGTTAAAACATAACAATAAAGATAATGAGTACTATAGAACCCCTAAATCCCAATCACAAAGAAAGTGAATTGTAATAGAAGTAAGAAAGAGAGATAATAAAAATGGTAGGAA
>OY756986.1:75000-82500 GCA_963580505.1 Ennomos erosarius
CTAACCTAACCTAACCTAACCTAACCTAACCTAACCTAACCTAACCTAACCTAACCTAACCTAACCTAACCTAACCTAACCTAACCTAACCTAACCTAACCTAACCTAACCTAACCTAACCTAACCTAACCTAACCTAACCTAACCTAACCTAACCTAACCTAACCTAACCTAACCTAACCTAACCTAACCTAACCTAACCTAACCTAACCTAACCTAACCTAACCTAACCTAACCTAACCTAACCTAACCTAACCTAACCTAACCTAACCTAACCTAACCTAACCTAACCTAACCTAACCTAACCTAACCTAACCTAACCTAACCTAACCTAACCTAACCTAACCTAACCTAACCTAACTAACCTAACCTAACCTAACCTAACCTAACCTAACCTAACCTAACCTAACCTAACCTAACCTAACCTAACCTAACCTAACCTAACCTAACCTAACCTAACCTAACCTAACCTAACCTAACCTAACCTAACCTAACCTAACCTAACCTAACCTAACCTAACCTAACCTAACCTAACCTAACCTAACCTAACCTAACCTAACCTAACCTAACCTAACCTAACCTAACCTAACCTAACCTAACCTAACCTAACCTAACCTAACCTAACCTAACCTAACCTAACCTAACCTAACCTAACCTAACCTAACCTAACCTAACCTAACCTAACCTAACCTAACCTAACCTAACCTAACCTAACCTAACCTAACCTAACCTAACCTAACCTAACCTAACCTAACCTAACCTAACCTAACCTAACCTAACCTAACCTAACCTAACCTAACCTAACCTAACCTAACCTAACCTAACCTAACCTAACCTAACCTAACCTAACCTAACCTAACCTAACCTAACCTAACCTAACCTAACCTAACCTAACCTAACCTAACCTAACCTAACCTAACCTAACCTAACCTAACCTAACCTAACCTAACCTAACCTAACCTAACCTAACCTAACCTAACCTAACCTAACCTAACCTAACCTAACCTAACCTAACCTAACCTAACCTAACCTAACCTAACCTAACCTAACCTAACCTAACCTAACCTAACCTAACCTAACCTAACCTAACCTAACCTAACCTAACCTAACCTAACCTAACCTAACCTAACCTAACCTAACCTAACCTAACCTAACCTAACCTAACCTAACCTAACCTAACCTAACCTAACCTAACCTAACCTAACCTAACCTAACCTAACCTAACCTAACCTAACCTAACCTAACCTAACCTAACCTAACCTAACCTAACCTAACCTAACCTAACCTAACCTAACCTAACCTAACCTAACCTAACCTAACCTAACCTAACCTAACCTAACCTAACCTAACCTAACCTAACCTAACCTAACCTAACCTAACCTAACCTAACCTAACCTAACCTAACCTAACCTAACCTAACCTAACCTAACCTAACCTAACCTAACCTAACCTAACCTAACCTAACCTAACCTAACCTAACCTAACCTAACCTAACCTAACCTAACCTAACCTAACCTAACCTAACCTAACCTAACCTAACCTAACCTAACCTAACCTAACCTAACCTAACCTAACCTAACCTAACCTAACCTAACCTAACCTAACCTAACCTAACCTAACCTAACCTAACCTAACCTAACCTAACCTAACCTAACCTAACCTAACCTAACCTAACCTAACCTAACCTAACCTAACCTAACCTAACCTAACCTAACCTAACCTAACCTAACCTAACCTAACCTAACCTAACCTAACCTAACCTAACCTAACCTAACCTAACCTAACCTAACCTAACCTAACCTAACCTAACCTAACCTAACCTAACCTAACCTAACCTAACCTAACCTAACCTAACCTAACCTAACCTAACCTAACCTAACCTAACCTAACCTAACCTAACCTAACCTAACCTAACCTAACCTAACCTAACCTAACCTAACCTAACCTAACCTAACCTAACCTAACCTAACCTAACCTAACCTAACCTAACCTAACCTAACCTAACCTAACCTAACCTAACCTAACCTAACCTAACCTAACCTAACCTAACCTAACCTAACCTAACCTAACCTAACCTAACCTAACCTAACCTAACCTAACCTAACCTAACCTAACCTAACCTAACCTAACCTAACCTAACCTAACCTAACCTAACCTAACCTAACCTAACCTAACCTAACCTAACCTAACCTAACCTAACCTAACCTAACCTAACCTAACCTAACCTAACCTAACCTAACCTAACCTAACCTAACCTAACCTAACCTAACCTAACCTAACCTAACCTAACCTAACCTAACCTAACCTAACCTAACCTAACCTAACCTAACCTAACCTAACCTAACCTAACCTAACCTAACCTAACCTAACCTAACCTAACCTAACCTAACCTAACCTAACCTAACCTAACCTAACCTAACCTAACCTAACCTAACCTAACCTAACCTAACCTAACCTAACCTAACCTAACCTAACCTAACCTAACCTAACCTAACCTAACCTAACCTAACCTAACCTAACCTAACCTAACCTAACCTAACCTAACCTAACCTAACCTAACCTAACCTAACCTAACCTAACCTAACCTAACCTAACCTAACCTAACCTAACCTAACCTAACCTAACCTAACCTAACCTAACCTAACCTAACCTAACCTAACCTAACCTAACCTAACCTAACCTAACCTAACCTAACCTAACCTAACCTAACCTAACCTAACCTAACCTAACCTAACCTAACCTAACCTAACCTAACCTAACCTAACCTAACCTAACCTAACCTAACCTAACCTAACCTAACCTAACCTAACCTAACCTAACCTAACCTAACCTAACCTAACCTAACCTAACCTAACCTAACCTAACCTAACCTAACCTAACCTAACCTAACCTAACCTAACCTAACCTAACCTAACCTAACCTAACCTAACCTAACCTAACCTAACCTAACCTAACCTAACCTAACCTAACCTAACCTAACCTAACCTAACCTAACCTAACCTAACCTAACCTAACCTAACCTAACCTAACCTAACCTAACCTAACCTAACCTAACCTAACCTAACCTAACCTAACCTAACCTAACCTAACCTAACCTAACCTAACCTAACCTAACCTAACCTAACCTAACCTAACCTAACCTAACCTAACCTAACCTAACCTAACCTAACCTAACCTAACCTAACCTAACCTAACCTAACCTAACCTAACCTAACCTAACCTAACCTAACCTAACCTAACCTAACCTAACCTAACCTAACCTAACCTAACCTAACCTAACCTAACCTAACCTAACCTAACCTAACCTAACCTAACCTAACCTAACCTAACCTAACCTAACCTAACCTAACCTAACCTAACCTAACCTAACCTAACCTAACCTAACCTAACCTAACCTAACCTAACCTAACCTAACCTAACCTAACCTAACCTAACCTAACCTAACCTAACCTAACCTAACCTAACCTAACCTAACCTAACCTAACCTAACCTAACCTAACCTAACCTAACCTAACCTAACCTAACCTAACCTAACCTAACCTAACCTAACCTAACCTAACCTAACCTAACCTAACCTAACCTAACCTAACCTAACCTAACCTAACCTAACCTAACCTAACCTAACCTAACCTAACCTAACCTAACCTAACCTAACCTAACCTAACCTAACCTAACCTAACCTAACCTAACCTAACCTAACCTAACCTAACCTAACCTAACCTAACCTAACCTAACCTAACCTAACCTAACCTAACCTAACCTAACCTAACCTAACCTAACCTAACCTAACCTAACCTAACCTAACCTAACCTAACCTAACCTAACCTAACCTAACCTAACCTAACCTAACCTAACCTAACCTAACCTAACCTAACCTAACCTAACCTAACCTAACCTAACCTAACCTAACCTAACCTAACCTAACCTAACCTAACCTAACCTAACCTAACCTAACCTAACCTAACCTAACCTAACCTAACCTAACCTAACCTAACCTAACCTAACCTAACCTAACCTAACCTAACCTAACCTAACCTAACCTAACCTAACCTAACCTAACCTAACCTAACCTAACCTAACCTAACCTAACCTAACCTAACCTAACCTAACCTAACCTAACCTAACCTAACCTAACCTAACCTAACCTAACCTAACCTAACCTAACCTAACCTAACCTAACCTAACCTAACCTAACCTAACCTAACCTAACCTAACCTAACCTAACCTAACCTAACCTAACCTAACCTAACCTAACCTAACCTAACCTAACCTAACCTAACCTAACCTAACCTAACCTAACCTAACCTAACCTAACCTAACCTAACCTAACCTAACCTAACCTAACCTAACCTAACCTAACCTAACCTAACCTAACCTAACCTAACCTAACCTAACCTAACCTAACCTAACCTAACCTAACCTAACCTAACCTAACCTAACCTAACCTAACCTAACCTAACCTAACCTAACCTAACCTAACCTAACCTAACCTAACCTAACCTAACCTAACCTAACCTAACCTAACCTAACCTAACCTAACCTAACCTAACCTAACCTAACCTAACCTAACCTAACCTAACCTAACCTAACCTAACCTAACCTAACCTAACCTAACCTAACCTAACCTAACCTAACCTAACCTAACCTAACCTAACCTAACCTAACCTAACCTAACCTAACCTAACCTAACCTAACCTAACCTAACCTAACCTAACCTAACCTAACCTAACCTAACCTAACCTAACCTAACCTAACCTAACCTAACCTAACCTAACCTAACCTAACCTAACCTAACCTAACCTAACCTAACCTAACCTAACCTAACCTAACCTAACCTAACCTAACCTAACCTAACCTAACCTAACCTAACCTAACCTAACCTAACCTAACCTAACCTAACCTAACCTAACCTAACCTAACCTAACCTAACCTAACCTAACCTAACCTAACCTAACCTAACCTAACCTAACCTAACCTAACCTAACCTAACCTAACCTAACCTAACCTAACCTAACCTAACCTAACCTAACCTAACCTAACCTAACCTAACCTAACCTAACCTAACCTAACCTAACCTAACCTAACCTAACCTAACCTAACCTAACCTAACCTAACCTAACCTAACCTAACCTAACCTAACCTAACCTAACCTAACCTAACCTAACCTAACCTAACCTAACCTAACCTAACCTAACCTAACCTAACCTAACCTAACCTAACCTAACCTAACCTAACCTAACCTAACCTAACCTAACCTAACCTAACCTAACCTAACCTAACCTAACCTAACCTAACCTAACCTAACCTAACCTAACCTAACCTAACCTAACCTAACCTAACCTAACCTAACCTAACCTAACCTAACCTAACCTAACCTAACCTAACCTAACCTAACCTAACCTAACCTAACCTAACCTAACCTAACCTAACCTAACCTAACCTAACCTAACCTAACCTAACCTAACCTAACCAACCTAACCTAACCTAACCTAACCTAACCTAACCTAACCTAACCTAACCTAACCTAACCTAACCAACCTAACCTAACCTAACCTAACCTAACCTAACCTAACCTAACCTAACCTAACCTAACCTAACCTAACCTAACCTAACCTAACCTAACCTAACCTAACCTAACCTAACCTAACCTAACCTAACCTAACCTAACCTAACCTAACCTAACCTAACCTAACCTAACCTAACCTAACCTAACCTAACCTAACCTAACCTAACCTAACCTAACCTAACCTAACCTAACCTAACCTAACCTAACCTAACCTAACCTAACCTAACCTAACCTAACCTAACCTAACCTAACCTAACCTAACCTAACCTAACCTAACCTAACCTAACCTAACCTAACCTAACCTAACCTAACCTAACCTAACCTAACCTAACCTAACCTAACCTAACCTAACCTAACCTAACCTAACCTAACCTAACCTAACCTAACCTAACCTAACCTAACCTAACCTAACCTAACCTAACCTAACCTAACCTAACCTAACCTAACCTAACCTAACCTAACCTAACCTAACCTAACCTAACCTAACCTAACCTAACCTAACCTAACCTAACCTAACCTAACCTAACCTAACCTAACCTAACCTAACCTAACCTAACCTAACCTAACCTAACCTAACCTAACCTAACCTAACCTAACCTAACCTAACCTAACCTAACCTAACCTAACCTAACCTAACCTAACCTAACCTAACCTAACCTAACCTAACCTAACCTAACCTAACCTAACCTAACCTAACCTAACCTAACCTAACCTAACCTAACCTAACCTAACCTAACCTAACCTAACCTAACCTAACCTAACCTAACCTAACCTAACCTAACCTAACCTAACCTAACCTAACCTAACCTAACCTAACCTAACCTAACCTAACCTAACCTAACCTAACCTAACCTAACCTAACCTAACCTAACCTAACCTAACCTAACCTAACCTAACCTAACCTAACCTAACCTAACCTAACCTAACCTAACCTAACCTAACCTAACCTAACCTAACCTAACCTAACCTAACCTAACCTAACCTAACCTAACCTAACCTAACCTAACCTAACCTAACCTAACCTAACCTAACCTAACCTAACCTAACCTAACCTAACCTAACCTAACCTAACCTAACCTAACCTAACCTAACCTAACCTAACCTAACCTAACCTAACCTAACCTAACCTAACCTAACCTAACCTAACCTAACCTAACCTAACCTAACCTAACCTAACCTAACCTAACCTAACCTAACCTAACCTAACCTAACCTAACCTAACCTAACCTAACCTAACCTAACCTAACCTAACCTAACCTAACCTAACCTAACCTAACCTAACCTAACCTAACCTAACCTAACCTAACCTAACCTAACCTAACCTAACCTAACCTAACCTAACCTAACCTAACCTAACCTAACCTAACCTAACCTAACCTAACCTAACCTAACCTAACCTAACCTAACCTAACCTAACCTAACCTAACCTAACCTAACCTAACCTAACCTAACCTAACCTAACCTAACCTAACCTAACCTAACCTAACCTAACCTAACCTAACCTAACCTAACCTAACCTAACCTAACCTAACCTAACCTAACCTAACCTAACCTAACCTAACCTAACCTAACCTAACCTAACCTAACCTAACCTAACCTAACCTAACCTAACCTAACCTAACCTAACCTAACCTAACCTAACCTAACCTAACCTAACCTAACCTAACCTAACCTAACCTAACCTAACCTAACCTAACCTAACCTAACCTAACCTAACCTAACCTAACCTAACCTAACCTAACCTAACCTAACCTAACCTAACCTAACCTAACCTAACCTAACCTAACCTAACCTAACCTAACCTAACCTAACCTAACCTAACCTAACCTAACCTAACCTAACCTAACCTAACCTAACCTAACCTAACCTAACCTAACCTAACCTAACCTAACCTAACCTAACCTAACCTAACCTAACCTAACCTAACCTAACCTA